>CM048755.1:731596300-731618800 GCA_026315105.1 Locusta migratoria | reverse complement strand
GTATGTTAAATGCACCAGTTGCATATAATCTTAACGTAATAGTCTGTTCGTAGGCGAAATAGGGTTATTTATATCGGTAGGAAATTCTAACCTGTCATAGATTTCGTTTAACAACCACCACACTGTTTCTTTGGACAAACGAAATCTTTCTTCGAACTTTCTCACTGTAATCTTCAAAAGGGTATCCTATCCACAATCACTACATTCCGGTTTTGATCCCAATTTAAATGATAGAGGTAAAATCTTTCACTTCCGTCTAAAACATCAAAACGCGCCGCTATTTTGATACTGCACACTCGTATAACCTTGGTCAACCCGACAAAACCGGGCGACAGCCGCGATCAAATGCAACCGCGATCAACTCCCTCGTTTAACTTTAATAGGTGTCGGCGTACCAGAAACTTGAGTTGACCACGATTAGATGCCGACTTGACTGCGATTAACTTTTGACCGAGGTTGGTGCACTCGGCCGTAAGTGGCAGATGCGATGGGGGACTCGAGGGTGTGCCGCATATATAGGTAGTGCAGGGGGCGCCGCAGTATATCAAGTGACGTCGGCTGAGCAACTATCTCTGGTAATGCCAACCTTATTAGTAAAAAAATCTATTGTTAAAGTGCTTCTGCAACGTTGAATTCCAAATCGTGTCTAATTTAACAACTTCCTTTTTTTGTGTCCCGACTTCGTCGCCGCTTGTGTGTCCCAGCCTCGTCGTGGGTGTCGGTGGCCGGGTGGATGAGACCGACACAGGAATATAGATAGCACGCTGGTGCAGGTACGGAGGGGAGCAGCCAGAAACTAAAAACACTCGAGTAAATTAGAAAGAGATATATATTGCACAGAATGTAACAATACTTAACTTTTACATAGTACTGCAGAATGTTGATACATAGTTGAGCTAGAGTCCTGCCTAGTGCCTAACTGATAGCCAAGTCTTCACTGGTGCCTATCTGATTACGAAGGTCCTAACTGGTTGCTATCTCCGTCCGAAGTGAACGATGTCTTTCCGTGGTGGCCACGAGCGGGGTTGCAGCAGAGGGCGCTCGTGGCTGTCGTCGTGAGATCGCCGCGCCGTGCGTGCATGACGGCGCGCGGCGAAAGTAGGTGGCGCGCACTTTGTACTTGTGCGACACCACACCTTTCTATTGAAATTAAGATGTTCGTAAATTTCAATGGCTTCTCCGTATGTAAGAGCATAATAGTGAGAAGTTTTTGATAAAACACTGGTCTCGTTAGATTTAATTTGATGGGCGCCCTATTGCTAAACATGCTCCGCTACTGCCGATTTCTGTGTATGTCCCAGACGGCAGTTTCTTTAGTGTTCAGTTAGACCAGTGTTGCTACTTTTCGTAGTTCCGATAGACACTTGGCCACAGCTACAAGGAATTTAATACACACCCGATGAATAAAAGGGTGTCGTGCATCTTTTACAAATCTTAAATGTTCTTTAATTTTCCTGGTAGGTCTGAAAGTTTCAACCCCATGTTAGTTCAGCACTTTCCTAATGCGATCTGTGACATGACTAATAAAGAGAAGGAACACTTTCCCTTTGGATGGTTGATGGTCCTTATTGTTTTTAGTTTTCGTCGTGGGGCGAAGAACTCGGTCTATTTCTCTGGTGTAATAACCATTCTTCTTGAATGTCCTTCGAAGATGTTCGACCTCATCTTGTAAGTAAACCGGTTCACAAATTTTATGCGCCCTGTCGACCAAGGTTTTAATCACTCCTTTTTTGTCTAGGATGGTGGTTGTCGTCTTTAGGAAGGTAACGATCCGTATGCGTAGCCTTCCTGTAGACATTGTGGCCCAAACGTGCCGTCCTCTCGTTTTGACACACATCTAGAAAATTAAGCTGGCCATTAAGTTCTTTTTCCATTATAAATTGTATTCTGGGTTTGATATTGTTTAGATGTACTACGAAAGCATCTAATTCCTCTCCGCTGTGTGTCCATACTACGAAGGTTTCAACATATCGATACCACTAAGCTGGTTTTTTACTAGCAGTCTGCAACGCCAGTTGTTCGAAAGACTCGGTAAATAAATTGGCCACTGCTGGACTTAGAGAACTACCCATCGTCACCCCGTCAATCTGTTCATAAAATTTATACTGAAAATAAGTAGTGGTGAGGCAGTGTCTTAAGAGTCACTATGGCGGATGGAATAATTTGCGCTATGCATGAGATGGCTTCGTTTACCGGGATTATGGTAAATAAACTACATTGAAACTAACCAGAATGTCGCTGGGGCCACGTTCATTTCTTTCCTTTAGCTATATATAATATATATATATATTATTACACCTATACAGGGTGTTACAAAAAGGTACGGCCAAACTTTCAGGAAACATTCATCATACACAAAGAAAATGTGTTAAGCGTTCCCGGACACATGTCCACATAATTTCCATGTTAGAGCTCATATTAGTATTTCTCTTTAAATGTAAATTGAAATAATTCGTGCAGACAATTGTCAAAATACCCAATTGTTTCGTTAGAATGTACTGTACTTCCTCGATTCACGTCATCAACACAGATTTTCTGTGAACGTTTGGGCAGGAATTGCCTTGATTGGGCCTCATGTTCTTCCACCTACGCTCACTGGAGCACGTTATCATGATTTCATACCGCATACTCTACCTGTGCTACTAGAACATGTGCCTTTACAAGTATGACACATGTGGTTCATGCACGATTGAGCTCCTGCACATCTCATTTCACGTGTTCGTACGCTTTTCAAAAAGATTCGGTGACCGATGGATTGGTAGAGGTGGACCAATTCCATGGCCTCCACGCTCTCCTGACCTCAACCCTCTTGACTTTCATTTATGGGGGCATTTGAAAGCTCTTGTCTACGCAACCCCGGTACCAAATGTAGAGATTCTTTGTGCTCGTATTGTGGACGGCTGTGATACAATACGCCATTCTCCAGGGCTGCATCAGCGCATCAGGAATTCCAAGCGACGGAGGGTGGATGCATGTGTCCTCGCTAACGGAGGACATTTTGAACATGACCTGTAACAGTGTTTGAAGTCACGCTGTTACTTTCTATTGCTGTTTCCATTCCATGATTGTGATTTGAAGAGAAAAATAAAATGAGCTCTAACATGGAAATTAAGCGTTTCCGGACACATGTCCACATAACATTTTTCTTTCTTTGTGTGTGAGGAATGTTTCCGGAAAGTTTGGCCGTACCTTTTTGTAACACCCTGTATATTAACAGAAGAAATGATTTCAAAAACTATGCAAACAAAACTGGTTCGTAACTCTTAGACGCCTTTCGGAAAAATATTATTACCTACTATTTACGTCATATACATACTTATTTTGTTATTAACAGTGTCAGTAAAAATACGTATAGAACTTTGTTCCGATCATATATTTACCAAATTTATTGGCCACGTCCTGTAAACGCAAATAAATACGTGAGCCAGAACGAAAAGAACCTTTTCTTTAAATGTTTACGAAATGTGACTAAGAATTTTTTGTTTTTAATCTCCTTTACAGGTTTCTTTAAACTATAAAACGACTCCAGGCATCAGCCACTTCTTTATGATCTGTGTTCCTTGCGTCCCAAATGCAAGTTTCTGCTTAATAATATTCGATGAACTGTAATATTTGCTCGTTGGACCAGTTACCGGTACTCAATTTTCGCGCTGTAGCTACTTCTGTACAGGGAGAAACGCACTTCTGACCGCCACCAGTGCACGAACAATACTAAGTCCACAACAAACGTGTGGACGGGTCGCAGGCGCTTGCCGCAAACCTTTGATTTGAACCAAAAAACCGACACTCGACGGAATCGGCCGCAAGCGCTATCAAGCCTACGCAAGTCAAGCCAAACGCCCTATCCACACGTTTGAATTTGTGATGGCTTTTTGCTAAGCGTGTGGACGCTGCGTTACAGTCCACTGCTTTCACACTAGAAAACGTAATCCTTAACGTTCAGCTAACAAGTTATCGCTCCAAAACGTAATTTAAACAGCAAAAAGGAATGACTTAGGCTTTCCAAATATTGGATGAAAGGAACTGGAAGCTTTGCCGAAAGATTTTCACGAGAATGGAATACAACAATTTATAGCGTGAATGAATAGTAACCTCACTTTTTATACTTCAATACAATGATTCCATATACAAAAACATAGTAATAAAAAGGGGCCCCTACCACGTTCTATTTTCATTACTGCGCAGTAGTTGGCTACGGTTTCATGGTTTCGAAACCAGGTTTCGATACACAAGTTTGTGTTTCAAAACCGGCATCTTTCACGGTTTCGAAACCATGCGGTTTCGAAACCATGCGGTTTCGAAACCATGCGGTTTCGAAACCATGCGGTTTCGAAACCATGCGGTTTCGAAACCATGCGGTTTCGAAACCATGCGGTTTCGAAACCATGCGGTTTCGAAACCATGCGGTTTCGAAACCATGCGGTTTCGAAACCATGCGGTTTCGAAACCATGCGGTTTCGAAACCATGCGGTTTCGAAACCATGCGGTTTCGAAACCATGCGGTTTCGAAACCATGCGGTTTCATTCCGTTCTGTTTCGCGGTCGATTGTCGATACACTGAAACCGTTTCTTCGTGTCGGGTTCACGGTTTCGTGTCGGGTTCACGGTTTCGTGTCGGGTTCACGGTTTCGTGTCGGGTTCACGGTTTCGTGTCGGGTTCACGGTTTCGTGTCGGGTTCACGGTTTCGTGTCGGGTTCAAACCAGTAATGCAGAAAGGCGGAACAGACTAAGGGTATCAACCATTTAGACAGTGGCAAATAGTTGACACTCTTGAGTCTGCAGCTTATGATTACTGATATCAAGATTAGTTTGCAAGAGACTGCTGTATTCCGAAATGACATAGTGTCTGCTTTATGAATGTAAAAGAACAATAAAACAACGTTCACTATTTGCATTGAAATAACCAGTTAAATTCTAGGTTTATCTACCATATTAAAAACAAAAGAGTGAAACTACATTCTTTAAAATAAGATAAAACATGAAGCCTGAAATGACTTTTTATTCTAACAAGGGTAAATCGCATATTTAATCTAGTGTTAGTTAGTTTCTTATGAGCGAAAACGAAGTTACCTACTGTAGTTATAATTTTTCGACACTCGTTTTAAAAGAATTGCGGCGGTGGTGTAACGGTCAAGACGTACAGGTGGTGAACTTGCTTCTTACTTTATTATTTTTGTAATTCCACAACATTACTTGTGATTATTTAGTGTACCCTTTATTCCCTAAAATTTATTTAGTATGTATAGAAAGTAGCATTTATGATCCATCACTGTAATATGCGTACCGTATTGCAATTTGTGAGTTCCTAACGGGGTAAACTTCTACCTACCATACCGGCGGCCTCGTGTGACTATGTTGGCAACATCAACAACACGGGAGAAAATCTTTATCCAACATGTTCCGTACAGACCAAGTAGTAAATATATACTCAATGGTGGACAGGTTCTTGTATGTAACCTTGTCCACATTGTGGAAAATATTACCCTCCTAGAACGAAGATTTCACGATAAAACATTGCTTCACGGTCGAAACCACAGATGTTACGGTTTCATTCGTTGCGAAACCGTCAGATGTTTCAGTTTTCCCATCTCTACTGCGCAGTCAGTAAACAGTAGTCGCACAAAGAGCATTTTGATGCAGTCATGTTTGTATTTACGTATAGCCGTTCCTGTTGTGGCGAGATAAGCATCGGAAGACTCTGATAGCTGCAGCACGTTGTAAAACCACTTTGTGCGTGCGCCGACAATGGGCCACGTGGTCGCAACGGCTCTGTAGTCTGCAGTGGCGCTCGGAAAGCGCGCCAGCCCAACGGCTGTGGGTCGCTCACAATGAATGGTGTGGCTGGCGCCTGGCGGTTGCGACACACGCCGCTCCTGCCTCCGCAGGCAGCCGCGCTGGCGCTGCCCTCTAGTAGCCAACTCGACAACCACTGTGACATAGGGACGTGCATCCGCTTCAGAGAAGCAAACTTAGTCATTTTATGGCTAGATATGGCCATTTGAAGAGGCGTCTAGCCACTGTTTTTGGGAAAAAAAGCTACTGCTGGCATTCCTAGCCATTTTGGTGATATTATATAGCCGTTTCTAGCAATTTTTAATATTCGATAATTTTCACAAAAAATATGCAAAACTCTGAAGTTTTTATCATGAATAGAAATGTATTTATTGATTTATTATTTTTAACGTTCCTCTAAAGTACGACAAATAAAACACCACTGTATCGAAACAGTTATAACTGGAAGTTTCGAGACAATGAAACTTCGACAGGGAAGCGTTATAGGTCGCCTACGCTTCCTCGTGTTTATAAACGATTTAGGAGACAATCTGAATAGCTCCCTTAGACTGTTCGCGGATTATGCAGTCGTTTATCGGTTAGTGAAATCAACAGAGGATCAAAATCAGCTGCAAAGTGATTAAGACAAAATTTCTACTTGGTGCGAAAATTGGCAATTGACACTAAATAAAGTGTGAAGTAATACACATGACCACTAAAAGAAATCCGCTGAACTTCAATTACACGATAAATCAGTCAAACCTTAAGGTCGTAAATTCTACCAAATACCTAGGAGTTAAAATTAGGAACAACTTTGACTGGAGAGAACACACAGAATATATTGTGGGGAAGGCGAATCAGCGGTTACGTTTAATTGGCAGAACGCTTCGAAGATGCACCAGTTCCACCAAAGAGAATTCCGCTATTAGAGAATGGAACGGTAGAGAAAAGTTACGAAAGTGGTTAATGAACCCTCTGCCAGGCACTGAAATGTGATTTGCAGAGTATCTATGTAGATGTAGATTCATTGTTTTGAAACATACAAACAATGGCCAACACTATGTAGTTGCACTTGCTTGGAAACGCTGTAAGAGTTACAACAGTGTGGTGTGAAGTCTCTCTTTTTTTAACGTGTGTTAACATTGGGTGTTGGATGAATACTGTGTGCTTTTCCACTGTTTTGTGACTGTGATAGTTAATTATCTAGCCATGCCGAAACCGCAATATACACAAACTTACAAAAAGGAGTGGGAAAATATGTCTGACTTCAAGGAATGGGGACAGCCAGTTTAAACAGACACAAAGCACTTTGAAGGTTTTGCAAAACTGAAAGGACAAAATTGTGTGATTTAAAGCATTCTTTAAATTCTAAAAAACACATTTCAGCATGTGCTCCATTTAGCAGCAGGCGTCAAACAAAAATCACTTTTAAGAGTTGAGGAAATCACTAGTAGTAAAAAGGCCGAGGCAAGATTAGCTTTGTACATTGCAACACATTCCGCAATGATGAATATTGATCATTTGTCAGTGTTATGCAATAACACATTTTCTTTGAGTGATAATAAACCAGCTGATCTTTGTCTGCATCGGACAAAATGTAAGGTAATAATTATGAATATACTTGCACCACACTTCACTGATCTGTTAGAGATATAGGCGAACAAAAAATTGTCTTATTATAGATGAATCGACAGATATTTCAGTGTCCAAATTATTGGCAGTTGCGCTGCGTTATTACAACACACAAATGAAGGAAATCGTGTCAACATTTTTGGGCATTGTTGAACTAGAAAAATGTGACGCTGCATGTTTAGTTTCAGGAATAAAACTACTTTTGCTGAATCTGAAACTTGATCGTAAAAAAGAAAATGAGGACGAGGACGATGATTATTTTTGCTAGGTGAATGTTTTTCACGTTTTAATTTTTATGCATGAAAAATAATTATAATTTAGTAATTTCTGGCCATTTTTGGACTGTTTTGCCATTTTCTCTGACTGATAGTTGGAAACACTGATCCGCTTACTCTCGCCACTAATGTTGACAAGGCTTCTCGGATCGATAAAGCCGCGATATATTTTCTAACGTAAAATAATGCAGACTTCTTCAATGTTGTACTTCATTGATGTTGATTATTCCTCTAACATAAACGACCCAGTTTGGACACACATTCCATCACCAGAAGTTAGGTACACTATTCACGTCTGTATCGACTGTATCGAAAACGTCCATACACGGATGACCCATAACCACAGGTATCTTACCACACCTTTACCAGTTAGGTGAAATAATTTTCACGTATGTGGAAACATGTTTTGTACGTTCCAAGGTATATCAGTTTCGTTTTGTAAAACATAAGTTATCGTTTAACTTAAGAACGTCTCTACCACCTACGAAAATACAGGTTTCGCAAATGTATCAGGAAAAACTAGCTACTCTTTGTGGACCATTTGTTTCGAAACGTTACGCTCATACACAAAGTAAATGAAGAAATTCGTTCGAAATAGCCATCAGTTAAGCAAAAATTTTTCAGTGACACATGACATTTTTGTCGGACAGGAATTGCACCCTAATTTTCAGCTTTTCGCTACCTGTTAACCTTCCCTCTCCGGGTAAATCGGTTCTTTACGGACGTGGTATTATGTATGTACATTGTTTATCGATGAGATTTTAGCTCACCGAACACGCTGAGCTACTGCCCCGGGACCCATTACGCTAAAATTGCACGCTTCCCAAACTTCCGTACGTCATATGTTGTCAGTTACTTTGTGCTCTCTCGTTCCATTAACTGAATCCCTCACAGGGAGTGAGTTCTTTTTACTGTTGCGGGCCTTGCTTTGGCTTGAAATAAAACATAATGTCAATGTTAAATGAGTCAAGAAATGTAGTCGCGAGAAGATCTGTGAGAGTAACTAAAAGATACGTATCCGTTACTGAAAGAAAAAACTCGTAACGAACGGTTGGTTCGTAACGAACGGTTGGTTCGTAACGAACGGTTGGTTCGTAACGAACGGTTGGTTCGTAACGAACGGTTGGTTCGTAACGAACGGTTGGTTACCAGTGCCACCCACAAATTCAGCCACTACACTGGCTTTGAAACATTTTTAGTGTTATTGTTAATATTACTTTAGTATTTAAATTTGCCACGTAGATACTCTTGCCTGCTTTTTGAGGCAATTGTACTACTGAGGAAAGGAACAGTACAGTCCATTTTCATTGTTATTTTAATAAGATATACAAATTGATCAAAAGAATCAAGACACAACCGTGACCTCCACTCTAAGTACTGTTCTCGCACTTCACAGGCTTGGAATTTCAGAATCAGTCGGAATATTCGTGACAAATGCCAGAGTGACAGATCATAGGAATAGCACCAAATCTGTGAGCAGCAGGGCTGCTGTACTCAAGTATAACATTAACAATCATTGATAATACCGTCGTGAATGAAAATGTGTAGATCATAACTTAAGTGTACTTTCACAAAACTTTTTATAGTAGAAAAGATCAAATACAAATTAACCATTAAACAAACTTTTGCAGGTAAAAATACAATAAAAAGGAAGTTAGCGTCAAAAGCGGACGTCACATCATTGCAGATTAATCTGCAAACATAGGCCAAAAAGTATAATCCAAAACGTATGAAAACAGAAATAATCATCTACAATCTTAGATCTACGCAATATGCACTTCACGTTCGTCATGTATGTCTATAAAAATTACTCATCTCATAACAAAAATATCTCACAAAATACGCATTTTCCGTATTGGTTTTCGTTAGCGTTCGTATGATACGGTTGATGCGAGTAACTCAATGTTTTTATGAGTAACGTTTCAGTATTTCGTATCAGCCAAAGTATTCGTTACTCGTTACCGAATACATAAGGTTTGCTACAGGTCTAGCCGCGAGTAACAGTCGGGCACAAACTGTACAGCTCGTGCTTAATCATACTAGCAATTGGGAATACATTTCATGCATTCTTGACCGCTGCTGTAGCTGCAGTGTTAGTTTCCGTCAGACATTTATGCATGTCTGAACATTAATTTGCTAAATCTTTAAATACTAAAACTGCACTTTTTATTGCATAATTAAACTGGCTGTTTCTGCTTCGGAGGGGCTGCAATTCATTGCTGCAGAGATTTCTATTGGTCACACTCTGAAATCCGTAAATAAGCGTGGAAAATATTCTTCAGACTAAAAGGCAGGGTTCGTCACTGTTCTGTACAGGACCGGAACTCTGCAGTCATATAAAACAAACCTGAACCTACATAAATACTCTGCAAATAACATTGAAGTTCGTGGCAGGCGGTTCGTGGCAGTCTGAAGAATATTTGCGACGCTTTTGTAATTGTCTACCATTCCATTCTCTAATCGATCTGATGTCCCCATATGTTGGTGCTAACAAACTATGTTCGTATTCGGTAGAGAATGTTGGAGAAAAATTTCGAAAATCTCGCCGCAACGAATGCCTTTCTTTTCATGATTCCCCACCTCAACTCTTGCACCATATCCGGGACACTGTCCCCCATATATCGCGATAATACAAACGCGCTGCCCTTCTCCGAAGTTTCTCAGTCCCACTTGGCTGGATCCCTCAATACAAAGCAGTTACCAAAATAAAGCGCACTAGTGTAGGCGGCTTCTTTTGCAGCACTGTTTCGTATTCTAAGTGTACTGTCAATGAAATCTACTCGTACCATTTCCAGGGATTTTACCACCTTAGTAGCAAAGTAGTTAAGAGGTTGCAGACTTGGGTTCATTGCTAAAATAGTAGGGAAATACAATTTTTTCGCAAACTACACTGCAGACAAATTACTTGAGCGGCTCGTCCTAGAATATGGTTAAACAGCGGATGCCGAACGTATGTAGACGAACTGGCGGTAATGGTATCAACTTTGTTCGGTTAGTGAGCGAGTCACGGAGATACACAAATTGCACTGCCAGACCCCTAAAGACCAACGCAAACTATGCCGAGCGAGCTACTTAAAAAGTTAAGGGCAGAATAAAAACAACTTAAGAATTACAATGTTTGGTTCTGTGGCCATATTACGCAGCAGCTGTTAAAATTGATAAGAGGTAATCTGTCTTATACTGACTGCAATTAAGAGATTTATTTTACACCAGACGCGTTTCGCTTTATTTTAAAAGCATCTTCATGAAGATGCTTTTAAAATAAAAAAGCGAAACGTGTCTGGTGTAAAATAAATCTCTTAATTGCAGTCAGCATAAAACAAATTACCTCTTATCAACTTAACAATTGCTCGCGTAGGGTTTTGACGACAATATTATAGAAAAACTGAGGCATTTAAAGTCATTCTTGCCAGTGTTTAACCCTACTTCTTATAAACCTACCTTACTTAAAACTAAAAACCAATTATACATAGTTCTCCGTAGACAAGACCACCTTACATGGTTAGTCCATTTACTCATGTAAGTTATTTTAATCTCAAATCCGTACAATTTCAGTCTTGGGTGAGTTGTTTTAGCGTCATAACATGATTATTATGTATATTTTCATAAGTGTTTCTCTGTTATTACCATCCAGGTAACGGTAGAACGAAAATTTCAAATGCTTGTTCTATGGGACCGAACTATGTTGGTCATAAGTCCCTAGACTTACAAACTACTTAAACTAAGTTAAATTAAGCTAAGGACAACACATTCATGCCTGAGGGAGGATTCGAACCTCCGACGCCGGAGACCGCGCGATCCGTAACGTGGCGCTCCAGACCGCTCTGAACTCCCGCGCGGCACGGTAGAAAATAAAAGGAGACACAAGGAAAGAGCTGCTTCTCTTCAGTTTGGTTACACAATCACAAATATTTGATCGGACGGAAGCTTTGGATTGAACGTTCCGTCGGTAGAGTGGTCATTAGAGACGACACGGATGATAGCTTCATTGATGTAAAAGTAGTAGTATAATCTTATCTATTACTGTTTCTATGAACGTAAACTAAATTTTGCGTGGGCAAGTAATAAAATAAGAATGACAATCACTCTTAAATGAGAAAAACATTCTAGGTTTTAAATTATTCATCGCCACGCATACGCAGTAAAGCCAATCTGCATACCGTCAGACAACCAGAGAACATTAATTGCATTTGTCGACAGTTGTAAATTGTTCCGCATTGTACAATACTCCCTTACCAGGAGTAATTTTTCACGATGTTAAGCACAACTGCATCATTGATTTTCTAGCAGTGGGTCGCGACCCCCAGGGGAGGTAGCAAAATCTTACTCTGGTGCGGGGAGGGGGAGAGAGTACTTACACCATAAAGTAACCAGGGGGTTCAGAAACACAAAACCGTATGCCTAAGTGATTAGAGTATTCAATGTTAAAATTACGCAGTTCCTTGTGTAACACGTGTTATGTATTGAAAATTATGAAAAAGCGCAAAGCCTGAAAACTGTTTTCAGGAATCAATCGATAGGTAAAAAAACCCTGATAAAATAAGTAAAAAAAAATTGAAGATCTACTTCTTTACTAATTGTCTATACAGTAGGCACTTTTCATAATGAGCGTAATTCGCTTCAGTCTTGCCTGAAATACGAAACATAAGATAAGCAAAATATATTCTTCTGTCGGAAATCATGTAAAAAATAGGATGTGTTCCATTGCGAAAATACACATTGTCCAATAATTTAAAAGAAAGTAGCAAAATAAAGATCAATTTTTTCTTTCAGATAACAGGTTCTTTACGGTTCGTTAGGAGGGGTCACATACTCGATAAGGTTAAACACTGCACTACATGAACATCGCGCTCATTGTTAGAAAATCTGCTTTTTGTGTTTCGGCTTTTGATAATGTCGCTAAATATTTCGCTGTGAGTATATATAGAAGTCACATGATTGTAACCGCTGTTTATGAGGGGCCATAATTACACGCAGCTGTAGCTCTAAAACATTTTCACTTAGTCACAACAAACGTGAACAAGGCGCAGCTTGTTTCCAGTGAGTCACAAACGACACGCAAAGCTACGTCACTTCCCGGTAAAGCTTATTCGCTTTGTGAATCACGACCGAAGACTGTATAGTATATACTTAAAACGACGTCACTCTTTCGTTTCGTCTTCAGGGCGGGAAAACTTCCGAACAGTTTGTTCCTCGTGTGCGGGAAGCTAAGACAGCTAGCAGTAAGTGCGTGGTGGCGTCGTTAGGTGGCTCTGGCGTCGTGCAGATCCGTCCTTAACCTTGCCTCAGACCGTTTTACTCTGGGCGCGCGATAAATTTGAACTGCCACGCAACCACCTTAACGGACTTCCTGTCGCCAACACCAGCGTATTTCTACTTCGCCGCACGTGCAGTGAAATAATTCTAAGATACAGTCGTCCTGCGTAATGTATCTTTATTAGATTCGTTCCCTTTATCGTTTCCCTTTATCGTTTCTCGTTAGCGGCTAATGCTTCAGTATCTTACTTCTACAAAAATCCCATTGATGCCACTTTACATGCTTCATGTGTGTGATCAGTGCTGTAGGTACTATTGATATATTTTAGTTTAATGACAAAGCATTTGGCCGTGCGGTCTGAGGCGCCACGTCACGAATTGCGCGGTCGCTCCTGTCGGGGGATTAGCCCTCCCCCGGGCATGTGCGTGTATGGGCAAGTATTTTTGTCCTTGGCATAGCATAGGGTAGTATTTTATTCTAGGGACCAGTCAGGTTCCTTAAATTTACAACCATTTGAACTTCTGATATCTTACGCATTTCCCATCAGTGCCAGAAGATACATCTCAATTAAAAAAATAATTCAATATAAATGCGTAGGAGAAACAGTTTGTCACCATATTTTTGCGTAGCCTAAACATCCAAAGCAAGCACTTGCCAGAGGTGCCGAACCTAGGGCTGTTTTTTTTTCTTTTTTTCATTTTTACTTTATTGTTACGAAGACTGTGCGGTAGTACACACGTAGTTCACTATCATTTATTAGTTCACCTGACTGTTCTTAAGACGATACAATATTTTTATGGTTTGAAATCGTCGCACCCATCTTTAAACATGGTTTCCATGTAGCATTGGTAATACAACAAAATTTCACATTAGCCTGGTTTGCGTCGAAACTACTAATTTTTCTCTTGCCTTTTATGCCGTTAAATTACTTCGATCTGTTTTAAGAGTACTCTGCGAGAACTTCTACAGTCTTAATCTTTAATAACAAATTAAAATGTTGTAATAATTAGGGACCTACTTTAACTTACGCTAAGGTAAACGCACGCACGATCACGCGCTTACGCTAAAACTGTTGTGCTTAACACTCTGGCGAGTAATGAAGTGTTGCCCACATTGTGTGATACTCAGCAGATTCAGTTAAAGTATATGCAAATTATTAAGGATGGGAAGGAAATATTAAAGAACCTAACCTGCATTGGGGCATTGAAATCATACCATGGCGACAAGTGAAAATGTGTGACGGCCAGGGAATCAAACCCGGGTGTCCCGCTTCGGGCCACCGGTTGACTTAACCACTTTGGCTTTTTACATTTTCAATTTTTTTCGCGTTGTTCAATCCGTTATAACATTTGTCCGTGGTTCATCAGTGAGTTCCTCACTCAACCTTTCTTTTCCCAACGAACCCCCCCAGGGGGCCCACAGTTCTTTTGTGGGTACGTGTGTGGCGCGCACGGGGCCCCGAGCCGGAGCAGCCTTTCTTCTGCCCCAGGCTGCTTCACTTTCCCTCCCGGTTTATGCCTTCGCCCGGAGACGGGCGTATTTCACGAGTTCAGGTGTTTTCTTGTTGTCGTTTCTCTTATTCCTTGGTTCCTTCCTTTCTTACCCTTTGTTTCTGTCTCTCTCTCCTTGTCCTCTCCTCGCCTTCTTCTCCTCATTAGTCTCCGCCTCGGCGTTTGAGACACCTTTCCTTCTTTCTCCTTACTTCCTCTATTCTTCTTCTTTCCTCCCTGTGCGTGTCTGAAGGCCGACCCACGCATTATCATGCGTAGCAGGTGACAGGGTAACGCGTAATTCCCCGCCCCGGGTAGACAAGTAGGGCACGTACGTACCCCCTGGTAAAGGCCAGGCCCAGGGAGGGGTGATTACCCGAGCTGGTACCTTCCGAACATGCCAATTGGTCCCTCCGTCAGTTCTCGGGAGGTGTGACCTGAGGTGTGAACAATCACCTAAGGCGGGTAAGCCCTCGGAGAGGGCCCCCACTAGGAAGGAGCGCGCCATCGGAGACGCCGGTAATCACGGGGGACACTTCCGCAATGACTTCCTTCTCTTCTTCACTGACATTGACACAGAAACGTAAGATAGACTCGCCTCAGCAAAAGAAGACTCTGCCTAATTTGCCGAAATTTCTTGTTGTGTCGCGCACCGACGGAAAAGACTTCAATTCTGTCAATCCTTTCGTTATACAGAAAGGTGTTGATGCAATTGCTGGCCCTGTTAAAACCTGTTCGCGTCAGCGCAATGGCTCATTGTTGCTGGAAGCAGACAGTGCTTTCCAAGCCCAGAAACTTATCCGGACTACGTTATTGCACACGTTTCCAGTCAAAGTAGAAGCGCACCGCACACTCAACTCGTCACGTGGGGTAGTTTTTACAAGATCCCTTGACGGGTTGTCTGATGACGACATCCGGTCCTATATGTCCGATCAGGGTGTGACAGCCGTCCACAGGGTGATGAAAAAGGTAGATAACCTATTGACACCGACTCGTACTGTGTTTTTGACATTCGACAGAGTTGACCTCCCGTCGAAGGTCAAAGCAGGGTACGAAGTTATCTCAGTCCGCCCTTATATTCCAAACCCAACGCGCTGCTACCAATGCCACAGGTACAACCATACCCGTGAACATTGCCCACATGCAGCAAAATGTTACTTGTGGTAGGGATGCCCATGAGGGGGATTGCCCACCTCCGTCCCCTCACTGCCTTAACTGCAACGGCGACCATGCGGCTTCCTCTCGCGACTGCCCTGTATATAAGGATGAAAAAATCATTCAGCAAATTCGGGTTACGGAGAAGGTATCGACATCTGCCGCTCGTAAGTTGTTGGCGAGTCGAAAGCCCACTGTCCTCCCAGCGGGTACATACAGTAAGGTACTCACCTCACCTCGACCTACCAAAGATTCCAGTACCCAGACATGTGATTTCACTTTCGCTGACACAGTTGTGCGATCCGCCAGCCCGAAGATTGCCCGTTCCACGTCCCCGCTTCCTCCTGCTGCTTGTAAGGTATAGTCTTCGTCAACATCTAGTAAACCGCGGGCACCTAAACAAGATGCCCGGACCTTGAAAAAGGAACCCGTCCGTGAGGATTTTCTGCGTTCTCAGGCTTCCCAACCGTCAACTGCCTCTTCCCGCCGTCACTCTTCCAGAAGAGCTGACAAGAAAGAGTTCCTCTCCTTCCCCGCCGAGGCGTGACCCATCTGTCGCGCCGTCCAACAGTTGCCGGCCTCGGCCGTCTTCTGTTTCACCGGGACGCTCCGTTTGCCGGGCGCCCGGCCCTTTACCGGCGGTGGAAACTGCCCCTCCTGATCAACTCAGGGAGGTGGCAGGCGCGTCGGTCGAACCTATGGACCACGACCCTTTGCCCCTGGACAGCGATAGCAGTGCTCCCTCGAAATCCGGTCCTCAGCGGCCGTCGAGGTGACCCCGCTCGCTACTTGGTTTTTATCCTTATTTCTTCTCTCATTTTTATCATGGCGCTCCTTCAATGGAACATTCGCGGCATTCGTTCTAATCGGGAGGAGTTAAAATTACTCCTTCGATTGCACTGCCCGCTTCTAGTCTGCCTCCAGGAAACTAAGTTGCGTCCACGTGATCATGCAGACTTTCCACACTACACCTCTGTGCGGTTCGACCTGCCACCCGTGGAAGGTGTCCCAGCCCATGGAGGGGTTCTGATGCTCCTTCGAGACGACGTCTATTTCCATCCCATTTCCTTGCACACTCACCTACAGGCAGTTGCCGTCCGCATCACCTTATCCACATTTACCTTCTCCCTCTGTAATATATATTCGCCATCGTCATCTGCCCTTACTAGGGCAGATGTGCTAAACCTTGTTGACCAGCTCCCTTCACCTTTCGTGTTGGTAGGCGACTTTAATGCCCACCACCCCCTATGGGGCTCTCCGGCACCTTGTCCGAGAGGCTCCCTTTTGGTGGACCTTCTCCAACACCTCGATCTTGTCTGCCTCAACACCGGTGCACCGACCTTCCTTTCTGACACAACACACACTTATTCCCATATAGACCTCGCAATATGCACTCCTCAGCTTGCCGGTCGGTTTGAGTGGTACGCACTTTCTGACACGTACTCGAGTGACCATTTCCCTTGTATCATCCACTTCCTACATCACTCCCCATCTCCACGTCCCACCAGTTGGAACATTTCTAAAGCCGACTGGGGGCTTTATTCGTCCATGGCTGTTTTTCACAATCAGCAATTTCCCAACTGTGACAGTCAGGTCGAATACCTCACGGAGGTTATTCTCACTGCTGCTGAACGTTCCATACCTCGTACATCCTCTTCTCCACGTCGTGTGCAGGTCCCTTGGTGGACTGCAGCCTGCCGCGACGCGCTTCGAGCCCGACGCCGTGCCTTACGCACCTTCCGCCGCCACCCAACTTTGGAGAATTGCATCAATTACAAACGTATGAGAGCGCAGTGCCGTCGTATCATAAACGACAGCAAGAAAGCTTGCTGGACAGCTTTTACTAGTTCTTTTAACCGTTTTACTCCCTCCACGGTTGTCTGGGGTGGCCTACGCCGTTTGTCCGGCATCAAGGTCCACTCCCCGATTCCTGGCCTGACCGTGGAGAACGCGGTCCTCGTGGACCCAGCTGATGTTTCAAACGCATTGGGTCGTTTCTTTGCGGAGGTTTCGAGCTCTGCCCATTACCACCCTGCCTTCCTCCCTCGCAAACAGGTAGAGGAGGCACGGCCGCCTTATTTCCGCTCTTTTAATCGTGAAAACTATAACGTCGCCTTCACCATGCAGGAGCTAGACCGTGCTCTCGCCCTGTCCCGGTCCTCTGCTCCCGGGCCCGATTCCATTCATATTGAGATGCTGAAGAACCTCTCTCCTGCGGGCAAGTGCTTTCTTCTTAGTACCTACAATCGCATATGGACTGAAGGTCATGTTCCCACAGGTTGGCGTGAAGCCATTGTTGTCCCCATCCCCAAACCAGGGAAGGACAAACACCTTCCTTCCAGTTATCGTCCCATTTCTCTGACGAGCTGCGTCTGTAAGGTGATGGAACGCATGGTTAACGCTCGGTTGGTCTGGCTCCTCGAATCTCGCCGCCTCCTGACTAATATCCAATGCGGTTTTCGTCGACACCGCTCTGCTGCTGACCACCTCGTTACGTTGTCGACCTTCATTATGAACAACTTTCTAAAGAAGCGTCAAACAGTAGCCGTGTTCTTCGACTTGGAGAAGGCATACGATACCTGTTGGAGAGCGGGTATTCTCCGCACATTACACACATGGGGCCTTCGGGGCCGCCTTCCTCTTTTCATTCAAGCGTTTTTGGCGGATCGCAAGTTCCGGGTACGGGTGGGCTCTGTTTTGTCAGATACCTTTGGCCAGGAGAATGGGGTACCACAGGGCTCCGTCTTGAGTGTGGCGCTCTTTGCCATTGCAATCAATCCGATCGTGGACTGCCTTTCAGCCGACGTCTCCGGATCTCTTTTTGTTGACGATTTCGCAATTTATTGTAGCGCCCAGCGGACGTGTCTCTTGGAGCGTTCTCTCCAACGCTGTCTTGACCGTCTATATTCCTGGAGCATCGCAAACGGCTTCCGATTCTCCACTGAGAAAACTGTGTGTATCAATTTTTGGAGATACAAGGAATTTCTTCCACCTTCTCTACGTCTCGGCCCTGTTGCTCTCCCTTTCGTGGAGACTACGAAATTCTTGGGACTCATGTTGGATCGGAAACTTTGCTGGTCCACACACGTGTCCTACCTGGCTGCCCGTTGTGCCCGATCCCTTAACGTTCTTCGTGTCCTCAGTGGCACGTCATGGGGAGCGGATCGTACCGTCCTGCTTCACCTTTACCAGGCCATTGTTCAGTCGAAGCTCGACTATGGAAGCCTTGTGTACTCTTCAGCACGGCCGTCGATTCTCCGCCGTCTCAACTCTATCCACCATCGTGGATTACGTTTGGCGACCGGTGCATTTTATATCAGCCCTGTTGAAAGTCTGTATGCCGAGGCTGCTGTATTACCCTTGACCACTCGACGTGACATACTCTTGTGTCGGTATGCATGCCGCCTACGGTCGATGCCCAACCATCCCTCTTACAGATTATTTTTTGACGACTCACTCGATCGCCAATATCAGTTGTCTGCGATTGCCTTGCTTCCACCGGGAGTTCGGTTTCGCCGCCTGCTACAGCGGCTCGATTTTACCCTTCCTTCCACCCTTCGGTTGAGCGAAAGCCCATTGCCACCGTGGCATCAGGCCCAGGTTCACACACACCTCGAACTTAGTTCGCTCCCCAAGGAGAGCACTCCGGATTTGGTGTACCGCTCGAGGCTTGTCGAACTCCGGTCGCGGTTCGATAATGCCGTATTTCTTTACACTGATGGTTCCAAGAGCACTGCCGGTGTCGGATCTGCCTTCGTCGTCGGGGACAACCGGTTCCAATACAAGCTCCCTGACCGGTGCTCGACCTTCACGGCTGAGCTTTTCGCCCTCCACCAGGCCGTTTTGTATACCTGCCGCCACCGCCAACCTTTCTATGCCATATGTTCTGACTCCCTTAGTGCCCTGCAGAGTCTTAAGGACCCTTTCTCGAACCATCCTCTCGTGTATCGGATCCAACGCTCCCTCCAGTTGCTGGCGGATGACAGCTGTCACGTTTCTTTCCTGTGGGTCCCTGGCCATGTGGGTGTGCCCGGGAATGAGGCCGCCGACACAGCAGCCAAGGCAGCAGCTCTTTTACCTCGCATGGCTACCTTTTGCGTCCCATCGGACGATGTTCAGCGGGCTCTTCGCCGGAGTATCGTGTCGCAATGGCACAGTGTGTGGCTTTCACTGTACAACAATAAATTGCGAACTGTCAAACCGATCCCGACCGCTTGGAGGACATCCTCACGCCCCTCTCGGCGGGAGGAGGTCATCCTGGCTCGGTTGCGGATCGGTCATTGCCGTTTCAGCCACCGTCACTTGCTATCCGCCGTACCTGCACCGCTATGCTCCTGCGGTGAACTGTTGACAGTGCGACATGTTTTACTGACTTGCGTTAATTTTAATCATCTCCGTGTAGCCCTTCACTTTCCGTCTACTCTGGAGGAAATTTTAGCTGATGACACACGAGCAGCTGCTCGGGTTTTGCGTTTTATGAACTTGGCCAACCTATCCAAGGATATTTAACCCTTTTAATTGTCTTTTATCTTTCGTTTTTAGCCTCTTGCTGATGTTCTGACAGTCACCATTTTTTTGAGATCATAGCGAATCAATGTTCTTAGCTGGGCGCTAATGACCATAGTTGTGCGCCCTAAAACCACAAAAAAAAAAAAAAAAAAAAAAAAAATTCCCAACGAACAGACAACGCACCAGTCCGAAATAAAGTATAAAGTGCATGAAACCTGTACTGTTTCGTGAGTGAAATCGAATGTGTTACGGTGCTGACAATAAATGCATCTGACATGTATAGACGGAAAAAAATGGTCTTGATGAACTCGTTCTGTTTGAGCCTTGCTAAACGTGTTCCAGATAAGCGATATAAGCTGCAGAGTTGACAAACCTAATTTTATACTGGATGTAGAAACACGATATAATCAAAACGCGTTTAGTGTGCTACAAAACTGAGTTTCATCTTGTGTGAAAGCATTTCTATATAAAGATAAGCCAAAGTGAGTCCAAAATGCAAATGAGACTAAAATTAAAATGGAAACAAGGCGGCTGTTGTGCCTTCATTCCGGTAGCTCTCCCACTGCCTGTCTCGGCGCTGAAACTTCCTGCTTTCGTAGCACATCGGTATTAAAACATTGTAAGCTAATTTATCAGTAAGTGTGTAAGTTTTTTTGTCATAAACTAAGTTCTTAGAGAGCCTGTAACTGTCAAATATTGATTTAATAATAAAAGTTTGCCTCAGTTGGGTTTATTCGTATGTCCACGTGCTTTCAGCGTCTGCATTAGTACTATATGTGATGACGTGTTGATTGTTCTTACCGTGTGTGCAATCAAGGGCATCAATAAGAGAAGCCGACACCGTGTCCCCCCCCCCCAAAGCTCACAGGGATGGGAAACATATGGTTAAGTCAGGAACAGGAAAAGAATTGGAAACTTCCTATGGCTACGCGTAAGTCACCATTCACCTTCCAGAATAGTAAAAATACTCCATACCCCCTCGCCTCACAAACTGTCATATGGGCGTCCTTGCCGGCAGTCATCTTTTTGTGCTTTTATTGCTAATAAAACAAATTATTCTTGGTATTTTTCAAATGTTTGTAAACCTGGTGGACCAAACGGTTACGGTCCTGAGTCCGTAGACTAAGAAACTACGTAAACTGCCTTAAAATAACCTAAGGAAAACACGCACACGCACGCACGCCAATTCCAAGGGAAGGACTCGAACCTCCGACGGCGAGCAACCGCGTGCTCTGCAGCAATGCGCCGTAGAACGTTCAATCACTCCACCGCGGCTTGGTATTTTTAGACCGCTATTGTTATGAGTATATTTTACTCATCTGTTCACTGGAATTGTGCGTCCTTGATATATCACACATTTTCAAAAATGAAAAGCGCCATACACATTTTTTCTCTACAGAAATAGATATTACGAAGAAAATGCAGCTGCCCGAAGTGTTCGGATACAGCCAAGGCTGTTCCATTTTACTGGGTTACATTTGAATTCGTCATTTCGAGACAGTTCTCTCCACCAAAGTAAATTTTTCAGGAGAAGGAAAAAAACTGGTAATCAAAATTTTGAAGTGTAAAATGCATTCTTTTCTATTTATACGAGGGTGATTCAGTAAGTCGCAAACTGAGGTACACGCCAGCCAGTACTGCGTTTATAAACCTAAAAATAGCTTTACTTTTCAGATGACTCCGCCTATAAATTTAAACACTCGTCCCATCGTTCGAGAATCGTTAGAGAAGCCTTCGAAAGCCTGGAGCTAGGAATTTTTGTGACAGCGTTTGCATCCTGTAAGTAACGCTCTTGAACTGAACTTTATTTGGTTCCTTAAACTACTGCAACCCACAAGACGGATGTGTGGTGGTGGTAGAGAAATACCCCTACACAGCGCGCAGTAGTGGCGTGTCTACCTCAGTTTGCGACATACTGACTCAACCTCGTATTAATAGTGTAAGATAAAATTTTTCCCAGGAAATGCGCGTTTCTTTGAGATTTTGAAGTAAAATGGAAATGTGGTGGGACTGGATGTATGGTCTTTCCGAAGTGATTGATTCATTTTTATTCATAGTACATGGACACACATTGATGTAACTTGGCAATAACTGGAAAGTTAAAGACTTAATATATTAATTTTGGGGAGTGGTAGGAGCGAATCAGCGTTTCAAATTTATCGTTGTTACTCGAACCTTCTGAGATTTTGTACACTCGAAGAGGCTTGATCTCAACCACTCGTACAGAATATGCTTCCTTGTTTTCTACAGTAGGACTGGGTTAACTACACTCTGATTAACCATAGACTGATATTACACCCACCCCGAGTCGGAATTTGGCTCTTTTTCCACAGCTGTCCTGGAATGTTACCTTGTTTAATCCTATTTATACCTCAATAATACATTTCCGAAACATTTAAATGCGAATGT